>CATLJT010000202.1:0-34949 GCA_949987775.1 Aproaerema taeniolella
AGCACACCTAACTATGATAACTCAATTGAAGGTATCGAGTTTCATTCATACAAACCGTATGTTACTAGTTTTAACAGAAATGATGAAATTCGGATTGCAAATCAATCAGCAGGATTTATATGTTTTACCATCAGCCAGCACTCTTTATTTAGAAGGCATTGTTAGAGTTTGTTAAAGGTGATACACAGAAGAGTCTTGATACTGTACATTTTACTAACAATCCGTTAATGTATCTTTTTCAAGATATACGATACGAATTGAATGGGATTGAAATTGATAAAATAAAAAATGCAGGTATTACTACAACTTTGAAATCCATTCTGTCAATGAACGATAGCGAGTCTCGGATGTCTAAAGCATGGGGGTGGGATATAGAGGGTAACAAAAATATTCACCATGGAAACTTTTCAGCATCTATTCCGCTAAGTAACATACTAGGATTCGCTGAAGATTATAAGAAAGTAATAATAAACTGTAAGCATGAACTTATTCTTCTACGCAGTAACACCACTTAAATGCTCTGAAACTTTAACACCGGTGAAGTAGTGAGTGATATTGTTATGAATAAAATTGTATGGCGAGTTCCACTGTCAAGGTGTCTGATAAGGAAAAAGTCAATTTACTGCGCTTGTTGGATAAAGATCGCCCAATTCAACTAGCCTTTAGAAATTGGGATTTATTATGAGTATCCTTTATTACCTAAAACAACAAAGCATACTTGGTCTATTAAAACATCTTCTCAAATTGAAAAGCCACGGTTTGTAGTCTTAGCATTGCAAACTAACCGGAAAAATAATGCAAGTGCTGATATGTCAAGATTTGATCACTGTTACTTACGAGATGTAAAGGTGTATCTAAATTCTACATACTTTCCGTACGAAAGTCTTGACATTAGTTTTGTAGGAGACAGAATTGCATTATTATATGAACAGTATGCGAGATTTCAGCAGTCGTACTACGGTCGTGAAAGAGTAGAACCGCTTCTAACGGTACAACAATTTAAAGATATAGCACCTCTATTTGTAATTGACTGCTCCAGGCAAAACGATAACATAAAAACAGGACCTGTTGTCAACGTGCGCATTGAAATAGAGTGTGATACTGAAATTCCTGATCAAACTTCTGCATATTGTCTTATTTTTAACGATTGCTTGATAGAATACAAACCTTTGAGCAGTATAGTTAAAAAGATATCATGAATGCAATAATTGTGGATGTACAAGGTTTTAAAAACTTAAAAAATGAATTCATTATTAAAGAATGTGCTATTGCCACTGAAGAACACACTCAAGTATTTTTAATAAAACCTCCATATCCATATGTCAAATTAACAAAAGAAGAAAAGAAACGTGTGTTGTGGTTAGAAAAGAACCGTGGTATTTATTGGAGTGAAGGATACATCGACTTTAGGGAATTTGAAAGAGTGATAAAACCTCATTTACAAAACAAAAATATTATTGTTAAAGGAGAAGAAAAAATAAAATGGATAAAATGTATATGCGAAAATTGTAACATAATCGATATAGGTAGTAAAGGCTGTCCTAATATTGCAAGTCTTCATAATAAGTACTGCAAAGATATTACAAAATTTAATTGTATAATTCATTTAAAAGAATGTTCTTTAAAAAATGTATTATGTATTAAAAAGTGGTATGAAGATAATAATATAGATCAATTTAATTTTTTTAACTAGTTTTTATTTTTAAGTTTAATAAATTACGTACTTATAAAACAATAGCCTTTTATTTATTTTAACTCATCTTAACAAAACTACTCTTAATAGTTACATAACGTCAAAATGCATATTTTATTGTATTTACTATCATTTGATACGATGAAACAATAAAAAAGTATAATTATTCCTAAGTAGATACTATTTATTTACAATCTAAACAATTTTAATAACTTAAGAAATTACAAATAGTAGAACTAACTTAATACTATAGAGGCTGCAACAGAGGTTGTTTCCTGTAGCACTGCAGTTTCTGGAAAAGAGAAAATAAGATTTTAATTAACTTGTACTATGAGGTTCGAAACGGACAACACAAAATCAAAATATATTTATATACTTACCAGCTTATAGTCCAAACTCCGATCGCTCTCCCAACTCCTTGCACACGTGATAAAGCAGCTGCACCAACTGTCTGAGCACCGGATCGTCTTCATCGTGCACGATGTAATTGCTCTTCAAAATTGTACGGCAAATTTTCTCATCGTCTTCAAATTGAGATAACTCCACCTTAACTCCAAAACGTGGAGTCTTATCGTCTCGATACACGCACAAGAAGGATGTGAGATCGACTTTTTCACTCATGTTTAAAGCTATGCACTGCTTTGCTTGAAGAACTAAACGTAAATGAACAACACAATAGATAAAACGGAGTCATGTAATATAACACCTCCTTTGTTCCTGATATTTATTTGAACATGTTGAAACTTGTTCAATTTTTCATCTCACGTTTCGATTCGTTTTTGCTGTGCTAGTATTACTTACCAGTAATTTAAAACTAGAGAACATAACACCTCATTGTTATTGTTAGTAGATGTCAGAATTTGTTAGAACATGTTCAAACACGTTCATGTTAAATTACTAGTATGCAGGTACATTATTTTGTATTTCTAGTCAAATAATGGTAGGTAATTGTATTTAAATAAAATAAATAAAACATTTAGTTTAGCTACATTTATTGATATAAAAATAAAATCAATACATTAAACTTAGTACCTAAAACTAATACTTATTTCTTAACTTACTATCTAACATACTTAGTTGTTACAAAATCCTTATAAAATATGCACTGGCTGTAGCTACAATTTCTAGCTCGATTAAGGAAAGGGGGTTGGCGAAACAAATTAAATAATTATTTATATTTTGAAAAGCTGACAAACAGTTAAAATCCAAATTGCTTTCTACCTTTTTAACAAAATTAATTGCTTCAACATATTCGTTTTCAAGTTGGAATACTCTCAATTTAATACAGTCAATAAAATGATAAATCGCTTCGCTTACGAGATGACCAAATTGTAAAGAACAACGTTTATCACTATATATTAACACGGTTAAAGTTTGTAACGCTGCCTTTTTATCTGTAAATTTCACCGTGCCAAAAGAATAACCATTATTTAACATCTCACACACTAGATTCCACTCATTAATAGAGAAAAATAGACTTTCTTCCTCGTTGAAAATATGAAGTTGAGGCATGAAATCATTTAAAACCCAAAGTCCAGATTTTATATTAATACCGTTGTCGTGTGTATACACTCGCATTGAAATGACACAATCAGTCAGGTAGCTCTCGGCCATGGTGAATTATAAAGTTTCGTTACAGTTGTCATTTTTAGGATAAAGTATCACAGTGTCCCCAAGAAACAGTTGAAATGCGGTCTTTCAAAATAATGCGCTTGTCGTCGTTTGCTGACAATGCAATCTTATTCTGTTCTTGTGTAAATATTTTATGTTTAAGTGATTTGAAAATTATATTTTTCTTACGAATCAGCTTATTCTCCATTAAAACTTTGCTATAATCTGAAAAATGAACATGTTTTATAACGTTCTTTTGTACACCTTTTGCTTTTTTTAATTCGTCTTGTTGTGTTTTAATGCAATAGAGCTTTGACCTTAACCCCACAAACTCCGAAATAACGGTCCCACCCAATTCGTCTTTAAAGAGACCTGGTACCTTTTTATTCAATAAAGGTATATTGTAACAATTGTTTATATCATAATTACTAGTATCGAAATATTGTAAAAAATGACTTTTCAAATCTTTATAAAAATCTTCCGTATCTATAGTATAAAGAAAACTGTCTGTGTCTGTATAACACAATCTCAGTCTTTCGCCATAAAAAGGTTTCATGACAGAGTAATGGAAATCGAACATGTGACTTTTAGAAATTTCGAGAACCGCAAAACCTATATAGATAGGTTTATTTAAGGTAACAGTTTCAGGTTTCATTTGAATAGCTACAAAATTCTCTGTAAAAATTGAAACACTATGGAAATTAGGACGTGCGATTAGTTGCTCTGCAGTAATATTTTTTTTTGTTTTGTTCCTAGTATCAGTCCACTGATTAACTAATTTTATATCAACTCGTTTTTCTGTGTCCTCTAAAGTTTTACCAAAAATGCTATTATTTAATAATTTGAAAAAGTCCTGCTCAAACGTAGATTTAGCTTTTTTACGCAATTCTGTATTCATGTCTATATATTCTTTTAGATATGGTCCTTGTTTGAATTCAATCACCTTATGCACTTTCACTAATTTCAACCCGTGTTTCAAACAAGTCTGCAAATGAACGAAATGAATTACGTAGTGGAACTTGTCGTACAAATTTGGTATTAATTTTTGAGTTTTGGAACCTGGTGGTGCAAACTTTTGTGCGCAAAATGGTATATCGTTATGAAGGTCATGTAAATGTTCTGGGTATTCTATGTCAACCTCCAATATGTAACCATAGTCACCATCTAAAGAAATATTGCAAAAATTTATACGATTAATTTCTTCTTCGTTGAGCAATTTGAAATCGGAATATGGTAGATAAGCACACATAGCGTACCCGTATAGATTGTTGCAATCGATGTAAATCAGATAATTGTTTTTTTGTGAGCTATTGTACTCAGGCAAATATTTATTATTTGCTTTTGAATGCCTAGTGGAACATAAACAAATCCCACCACGAATACCTTTTTGAATTAATCTTATAATTTCCAAATCATTAATAAGCTCTAATTGCACTCCGGTTTTTAAAAGCATAGCATCGAAACTCAAACTAGGAGCTGTTAAGTAAAAAGCGGGATCTAGCTTGTAATTAACTTTACACGTTTTGCGAAAGTTTTCAAATACGTCCGCAAGTAATAATACATCTGACTTGAGGTATAGATCGGTGTATTCTCCGAGATTCCTTATTTTAAACTGATTCCAAACATTTCGTGCGTGTTCATGGTCCGATTCAGAAATAATGTCATTAGTTAATGTACTGTAAAAGCAATGACGTGGTGGTAGGTTAACTTCCTCAAAGAGTTCCCAGCTAGTCATATACTCATAAGGATACACCCCTTTGCGTTTCACCAAATTAAATTGTACATTTGAGGGAAAAAAGCGTTTTAAATGAATAAAATCATTTGAATTCAAATTAGACACAAGTTTTTCTAAACTAGTACCTAAAAACTTAAACGAATCTACGAAGCGAACAGGTATTCTATCCTCATAGACTTGAAAAAATTTTGTAAATGAAATGTAATTTTCTTTGTTTTTCGCGATTACCTTTAATTTACCGTCTAACTCACCTAATTCCCTTATAAATAAGTGACAGTCGTATCCTGACAAGTTGTGGAAAAATACTGGGATCAGTTTAGGCAAGCGAAATCGGATATTACAATACGAATGAGCAGCTCCGCGATAACGTCCCGTAAGATGGCAATGGTCTCGAACCTTATCGTCAAATAGTATTTTATCGCAAAGGAAACATAAGTCAGCGTTAGTATGATTAATCAAATCCTCTTCCGTGAATGTCATTGGCACAGGGGTTTGTAATATTTCATAGATTTTCGTAACATCGGATTGAAGTGAATGTAAAAACTTTGCAACACAATCTGGTCCTCGATAAGTAACATACCTGTTAAGTGAACTATCATATGAACAAACTATATAATAAGCAAAAGCAGCTGGCACGTGTTGCTGTAAAGATGTTGTACAACTAGATGTGTTATCAGCATTGTTTTCAACGGGCTTCAGCAGAGATTCGAAGTCAGCATAGATAACGAAGGGCATATCCTGCATTCGTTCATAGTTTTTGAATTGAATAAAACTTCCTGCCTCAGGCAGAATTGTTTTCACTTGCCCACAAGTATGAGATTTAAATTTTTTTAAAGTATCAAAAAATAAAATGCAATCATCACAAAAATATAACTTTGCATGGTGATTTGTTACTTGTTGACGAAGCAATTTAGGCAAATCTTTAATAAGACAGTAATGAGAACGATTATTGTCTTCTAAAAACAGAAGATTAATGTGATGTTTTTTTCGAGATTCACTTCTGTACAAGGGACCTACTATATTTTTATTATTTTTGAGACCGTAAACATTCACACTTATCTTTGGATTATTTTTTTCAAATACTTTTATATCTGAGAATCCTACAGGGAAAGACATGTTTCTCGTATTAAGAACGGTTTCAAAGTGTGGATACGAAGACGTACGGTGACCGTTGTTCTTAACTGGAAATAACGCAGCCATTATCGACCATAGGAAACAAAAGTTGTCAGCGTTTCTAATATTAATGCAAGCACGTTTGTTCTTTATATTTTTAGGCAAATCGATAAAGCTGGAAGCTCTCATCGGATTGTATTTGTTCATATTCACTTCAAGGTAAAGGTTTCGAATAAAGGCCCAGCCACTATCTTTTTCTTCAAACTCTTCCACTTTTCTACTAATGTTTTCAATAACTTTATAATATAAGGTTTTAAAGTCGAAATTTCGATGCAAAATTATATTTTCTGTGGCAAAAGATTTAATCGAAACCTTGTCTTGAATTTTGGGTAAAGAAAATTCAGCGAACAATTCAAAATTGACTTTCAAGTTTGTATGAGTTTGTACGCGAGTAGTAAGGAGTTTGCGTACATGTCTACGAATATTAAACAAAAATTCATTTGGTGGTAGCGGTTGGTTCGCTTCGTCACCTCGTACACGATATGATGCAATACGTGCACGGAAAGCGCTACTAATTTTGTCAATGCCATCACTTTCATTGATTGAACTATTATCTTTATGCAAAATACTTTTAAGGTGAGCAGAGAACACTTTACTTTTAATCGAAATATCGCAAACTGAACAAAATATTGAATGTGTCATTATAAGAATTGTCTGAACAAGCGGGTGAAGATTGTTTTAGTTACCTATCTAACAGAATTAGACTGTAAATTATAAACTTAAAACGATTAAAATATTGATTTATTGACCAAAACCTTAAGACTATTATAAGCAACGCACAAGTAATATATCCTAATCCTAACACAAAATACCTACACTACTAAATAAAATGTACTAAAATAAGAATATACCCGCATACGTAATAATATTTAACCATAAAATTAAAATAAAGAAAAGAACGCTTTACCACGCAAATCTTAAATCCAGAAAATAAAAAATTAAATCTAGTAAGAAAGTATTTTCGAATCGAACAAGGTGTAACTTTTACCTACTTTTTCTTTTTTGCTTGGTAAAACGTTCCTTCTTCAGTAAACTTTTCTTTAGCCCCCTTAATAAACTTTTTCAATAATAAAAACTCGGGATCTTGTTGATCGCCCTGATAGCGGAGCCATACGAACGCTTTCTCGCACCTATCCAATCCCTCGAGATCTTTTATTTCTGCGCAGTTGTAGAGTCGTAACTCCGCAATTAAACTACCACTAAGGAACGCTTTTCTCCGTATCGTACCATCAGCCACGCGCTTTGAGTAAATGGACGGCGTCTGCTGCGCCTTCTGTCGTGCTTGTGTCTCGTCCTCGCTGTCCGACAGCCAGCTAGCCGGATCTTCTGACTGCGACTTGGACGGTGCGCGTGACGGGGTAGCTGCTTTGGAAGCACGGGGCTTCGGGCCTGGCTTGTTTTTCTTCTTAGCACTGAGAAAAAAAAATATATATATATTAGTCTTTAAACTTAGAAAAGTCGATTTATAATTTAAAAAATTTCAACATAAGTAATTTGTGATCACGGTTTATGAAGGTGTTTAGAAAATAAGAGAGACAACTAAAAAAACATTAAGGTAAAGGGAAATATCGTATAAACTAAAACATTAATTTGCTTTAAGTAGAGTAAAATATTTACCTTGCACCCTCGTCTTCTGAATCGAAGAAGTCGGTCTCAGCCTTCTCGTGTTTGGTACGTTTGTAGTTTGATTCAGACCTGTAATAGAAAAAAACAAATTGAAAATATCGGTTATGACAGGGTTAAAAAAAGAAAATCAAACTAAATCACTTTACTCAACATTTAAATAAAATTAGGAAGGTATTTTGAAAATTAAGTTAATTCGAACTTACATACATTATTCTGATGCACGGGATCCGCATAAAATGAAGTTTTGTTGAAATTAGCGCACAGCACCACAGCACAGTATTCTTGAAATTAAACGACACTTGATAAGCACGAGCGAAAGGTTCGGAAGCACGAACAGCTTTACACAAAGTGAATGAATTTAAGAAATTAATTTGTGGTATTTATCCTGTAATTTCTCCGTAGTAAGCAAAATTTGTCAGGGATCGCAAACTCATGGAAAAAAATAATAATATTGCTACATTTTATTGGTTGTACAGGTACCAAACTTAATAGTATGTATTTACTAGTAAGTATTTACGGGAAACCTAAAAATTAAAAAGTTACATGTTTAGCAGTGAAAAAATAAAACAATTTTTTTTTATAAATTTCTTGTATTATATAGATAGATAGATATTAGTAAATTTTGGTATCTTACGTATTTAAAAATGTCTTTAATAAATAATTAATATGCAAACATTATGTTAGAACAAAATGTTAGGTTTTTAAAATTTATAAAACCGTGTAATGTTTACTATCCCTGAAAATTAATAAAGTCAGCAAAAGTAACTTCTGCTGTTAGAAATAGTTTGCGACAGCAAATCACTACTTTCCCATGAACCGTGGAAAAGAATCTGATACTTAGTTCTC
The DNA here is from genome assembly GCA_949987775.1 of Aproaerema taeniolella. Classification (NCBI taxonomy): domain Eukaryota; kingdom Metazoa; phylum Arthropoda; class Insecta; order Lepidoptera; family Gelechiidae; genus Aproaerema; species Aproaerema taeniolella. The sequence continues at coordinate 8,685 of CATLJT010000202.1, forward strand.
ATTCGACTAATACGACTTAGGGCACGTTCATCCTATAATGACAATTATGAAACTTACAAAAAACGTTTTGCATTACATTTAACCTTTACGTATACATAACTTTATATACCTATTTCAAAAAGATATTTCCATGAGTTTGATTCAGAGAATTATTTTGACATCATGCATTTCGGAGAAAACAAGACAATACTTGACAATAGTGGACATTAGATGACAACAGTAAACAGTAGCTGACAGTAGGATACAATATACATTATAATAAGTTCGTAAGAAAAAAAATATTTTCGATTTGTGAAAAGTAAATTCGACTTTTATTAGTTTAATAAAACTATTAAAAATAAAATTAAAAATAAAATGTATTCTTGTCTTAAATTTCTCTACCTACCCTTTTCAAAATATCTGTATGCGTGGTTGTTTTACTAATTTCATTATCTTCAAACGTGTAAATTCCATTAACATACCCTTTTACTAGTTGAATAAAACTACATACAAAAATAAAATGTTCTCTTGTCTTAAATTTCCCTGCCTACCCTCTTTGAAATATCTGTATTCACTACTTATGTGAACTGAGTCTTATTATTTATTTGTCCACCTGCGGGTTTGTAGACTAACTGCAACGTCTTAGTAATTTAATCTACAGGTAAAGCTATAATACTTACGAGTATGTGGAACTCTCGGTGACTCTTGGGAACTAAATTGTGAGATAAAGCTGGGATACACTAAGATAAAGCTATTTTTTAATATATTTTTTATATTCATCATGATTAGGAAAAAAATAATTATTTTATTAGTATATATTTAAAAAAGGTTTAGTGGGGGTTTGATTGAAAATGTTTAAAATACTAGTGACATTTATTTTTTATACAATTATCATAAATAGGTAGTTAAACATCTAGAGATTATTTTGTTGATATTACGTAAGACAATAAATGGTATTATTTGATTAAGAGATTTTAAATAATGTTTGTTATCTAATGATAATCCACTGAATTGTTAAAAATAACTATTATTGAACATGTTAATATACGATTATAGTGTTTACACAAATTCAATTTTAGTAGAAAATAAACAGAAATAATGAAAATCTGTGAAACAAAAGCGTGAAGAAGATAAATTATCGCTCGCATGTGGTGTGTGACAACCTTTATTGTAAATAGTAACTCAAATGCTTACTAATCAGATTCGGGAAGCATAGCTGCAAAGCGTTAGTGTATTCGTAACTCCAACCGCGTCGGTTTCTACATTTCGTTTTCGTTTGAAAACACAGTCAAAAGCGTGGGAAAAGCACCAGGTTTTAGATTTGAGAGGAACCAGTTCTGGTCGGTTGAAAAGCCTCAACAATTGATGTTAGGATCCAGTTTTGATTGACCGGAAACCCTCATTCAATATTAAAAATCTTTGTAATGTGTGCCGATATCGTTTTTGATTTGCATTTTCAAGAAAATCATGATTGTGGAGTTACGTGAAATCTCGCGAAATTTGTGATTGTGTAATTTAATATTTACGCGTAAGTACTTGTCTAGGGTGGGAAAAGCACAAGGTTTTTATTGAGAGGAAACAGCTCTAGTCAGTTGAAAAGCCTAAACATGTAAAGTTGGGATCCAGTTTCAACTGGTGGGAGACCCTCATTCAATTATGTAAACCTTGAAAATGTGCTTAGTACCTGACATAGAAGGTATTTACGTAATTCAGTTTTCCTTAGAAAAACCAACTAAAATTGAGAGGAAAGCATGGGGTTTTGATTTGAGAGGAACCAGTTCTGGTCAGTTGAAAACCCTCAACAATTAACGTTAGGATCCAGTTTAGATTGATCAGAAACCCTCATTCAAGTATGAAAATCTCGTAAATGTGTAATACGATTTAGTTGGTATTTCTAATGAAAGTTATGATTTTAAATTTTATGGTCATACATCTCGCGAAATTTGTGACTAAAACCTAATATTTACGCGTAAGTACTTGTCTAGGGTGGGAAAAGCACAAGGTTTTTATTGAGAGGAAACAGCTCTAGTCAGTTGAAAAGCCTAAACATGTAAAGTTGGGATCCAGTTTCAACTGGTGGGAGACCCTCATTCAATTATGTAAACCTTGAAAATGTGCTTAGTACCTGACATAGAAGGTATTTACGTAATTCAGTTTTCCTTAGAAAAACCAACTAAAATTGAGAGGAAAGCATGGGGTTTTGATTTGAGAGGAACCAGTTCTGGTCAGTTGAAAAGCCTCAACAATTAACGTTAGGATCCAGTTTTGATTGATCAGAAACCCTCATTCAAGTATGAAAATCTCGTAAATGTGTAATACGATTTAGTTGGTTTCTCTAATGAAAATTATCATTTTAAATTTTATAGTCATACATCTCGCGAAATTTGTGACTAAAACCTAATATTTCCAGTTTTTATGAAAATAACGATTCCGCAAAAAGTGTTCTCGCAAAATTAGTGATAAGACATAGAAATAGACAATTATTGTTGTTGCTGCTGTATGGGAAATGGGAACGGGCCGCCGGGAGGAAACGCATTCGCTGCCGTTTGATGTGGTAAGTGTTAGCATAGGTTCATTTCATAATTGTATTATTGGGCTTTCTAATTCACTTTTTTTAAAACACCAGTTCACGAAACGGAGTGCGGAACGAAGTGGAGCAAACGGAGTGAAGTGAACTGGTTTTTGAAAAAAGTGAATTAGAATGCCCAATAATACCCTACTCCCCTCACAAATATATATTTGAAAAATCAATTTTCAAATATGTTTGTGAATCGGGAATTAAACTTGCAACTTTTGGATCAGAGCTATCAACTAGTGATGCAATGAATACCACTTTTACGAATACGAATCCGAATAGAAATAACGATTTTAATATTCTGCGAATACGAATAGATAAACATAATAAATAAACCCACTTTACAAGAAATGTGGAAATGTTTTTAATCATCAACTACGGATAAGTTTTTATTCAAAAAACAAAGTGTTTGTAAATTGCTGGACTCCAAACGATTGTTTTCCCAGCACGGAGGGAGCGGGATACTCGAGGTGGAGAGAACGACGCGACGCCCTTGCGGTTAACTCGCGCTCGCGGTGTATTTCTTGAGCCGACAATGGCTCGTGTTCGATGCCCCCTGCGTGTGCAATGTTGTGTAGAACACAACAGACACTAACGATTTGAGCTGCAGTCGCTGGCGCACAATGGAGTTTTCTGTCAGCCAAAAGACACCTTAAAAAATATATAATTTTTGAAAATAAGTAGTTTAGTAAGTCCCTTAATCAAATGAAAGTTTATTTAATTACTATAAAAATACCTGCACCGAGCCTTCAACACCCCTATGCATCGCTCTACCAAGGAACGAACAGAAACGTGGAGATCCGTGAAATAACTTTCTGGGGATTCCGGCTCTGCATTAAAAATTAGAATCATCCCCCCCCACATCACCTATGAATAAAAATACATTAGATAATAATGTGATACATTAGATAATAATGTATGCGGTGATAGTCCAGATGGTAATGAGCCAGACTTGTAATCCGAAGGTCGTGGGTTCAAATCCTGGTGCGGACCTGTATCACTAAATTCGTCTTTTCGGATTTATGTACGGATTTCTAATTATCACTTGCTTAACGGTGAAGAAAAACATCGTGATGAAACCCGCCCGTCTAAGAATATTCATTTTTGAAAGTCGAGCGGTCCAACCCGCATTGGGCCAGCGTGGTGGACTATGGCCTAAATCCCCTTCATGTTTCGAAGGGAGGCCCTTGCCCCTCGGTGGGGACGTATATGGGCTGATAAGAGATAATAATGTAATTTTGTACGGACGGCCTCAACTCAGGTTACCACATAAGTGCACTTTGTGCTGTTGTGATAAGAGCGGTTTTGCAATGAAAATGAAGTAACCTGATGCGCTGGCCTTTGTACATTAAATATCAGGTAATTATTCTCCCAAACCTTACTATCATGGGAAGACCGCAGCTGTGAGAAGTCTGATGTTCAAATCAGCATCACATCGCCCATGTAAACACGAACAGAATAACAGTATGCTTTTTCGGCCACTTTGAATCTCTATTACTAAAAGACTCACTTTAAGAGACTGAGCTTTGATGATGATTTATATGATTTTATATACCTTCAAATTTTTACTTCTTGAAAAAAAACAACGTGTAAATTAAGATCAATACGTGTACTGCACTTTTTACTCTCTTCGTTTTGTTGTTTTTAAGAGCTATGGAAGAGCCGGGTTCTCCAACATCAGGCAAATTAATTGCCTACTAGAAGTTCCCTGTTCCTATTAATACAATTGTCTTTAAAGTGTTTATGAAATAAAATATTTAAATTTCTTTTAAATGTTGAATGGGCAATTACGTATATTTTAGTAGTGTTTTCTTTGATCCATCAGGATAGGAGCAAGATAATTTTTATTCATACTTAGGAACTTAGGTGCTTAGTTAGGATAATCCAAGGTACTTAACACAAACGCTCACCTTAGTCTCCATGTCTAGTGCATCCGAGCGATAGACGGGAGACATACGTGGCCTTATTTCCTCGGCCAGTTCTAGGAACTGCTGGTGTGAGAGGTGATATATTTTCCTGAATTTAGCCTCAGTAATCACAGGCAGCCCTTCCCTGGCCGCGTTATTATTCCGCCGTGTTGCGGCTCTCTCCGCTGCCGCATCCTCTTCCATTGCATCATCAAATAAATCCCACTACAAAGCAAACATTTTTTTCCTTCTTTTCCTTCCTCTTTTTTAGAAATCGAGCAAATGAGGTCGCCGCAATAAACTTTTAAAAACAACTATACGTTTCATTTTTTTAGCATTAGAATCTTGTAAAATTTGAGTCTTTCATCTGTCACGTTAATGTTTGGCGAACGAAAAAAATCTAATAATTGCATATTATATTTTTAGGTTCTAAATGCCCAATAATGTGAGTGTTTATTCATATTTTTAATAATATTACATTGTAATTACAATTTATACTACGAAACTTAAATTAATACAAATAAAATATTCATTTCGAAAAGTTTAACCTATAAAAGACTTCATTCTTGAAGTTTCAAACATAAACATTGAAGCCAGAGGTTGCAAACATAAAATGTCACGGCACAGGTCAAACGTCACTCTTCTCTCACAAGTGTGCGAGTGCGATCAGTAAATTATGCAGTTTGAGGGTTTTCATTTGTTGTTATGTTTTGTTTGTTTTTGTTGTTGTTAATTTTGAAGTGTAAATTGTTTTAAGCCCCCGCAGTAAAGGGGGCCGAGAGAGGTGTGGGCGGGAATGTGTCAGCACGGTTTACCTTATAGTTGTTGTTTATCCTTACTTCCTTACTATATATACTATATTTCATATTTCTTTATTTGCCTTCAAATGGTACAATAAGTTCTTAAGCTAATTATCAAGTTCATCATTTGAAACCTTGTACAAGCATACCCGCGCTTCGTGGAGTAAACATCGTTCGTGTTACTTGGCATTATTATTTTAACTTATAGTGGTAAAAGTTGAATAATCGGTTAATACCTATATACCAATAGTTACTACAAAGTGCGAACTGTGTTACTGTGTTATTATTGTGCTGAAATCATTTGTTGTTGTACTTTAATCTTTGATTAGAAAAGTGGATTCTATGAAATCGTTATTTGTGCGAGGGTGTCCAGTTAACGCACAGCTGACGTTTTGACAGCCAACCAATCAGCTGTTTTGCGGCGTTTGAGAACACTCACTGCGCTTGCGCACTGCACTGTTTTGCCCTAAGATCTACCCGTTTTCTACTGTTATCTGAGTAATTGAGGATATTTTGACACATCTGATATTATTAAAATGAAGTGCTCAGCTTGTCCTACTCCTATTATGATGGGCGAACAACTTAAGTGTATTCAATGCAATGATTTATATCACTATAGGTGTCTAAATATGACATCAGCCCACTTCATGGCTTGCAGTAAAGAGCTTACTAAAACTTGGAGATGTCCTAAATGTAACTATGTCTCCATTAGGCGCCGCAAAGATGATAATACACCTATTAAAGGGCTTGATAGCACCATTTCTTCAAACGCTGATATGTCCTGCGACGACATAAACTACGAGGGCAATGTTACTACTATAGGATATCTCAGAAATGAAACCACTCAGTTGTTCCAACTTTTATTCCTCCAAACTTATTAGGGTCGAAACTGATTGTCAAAACTTATTGGTTCCAAACTTATTAGATCACTTCAAAACTTATTTAATCAAATCCAAACTTATTAAATTAGCTCCAAACTTATTAAATCAATTCTAAACTTATTAAAACTCCACACTTATAAAATTAGTCCAAACTTATTAAAATGACTCTAAGGTGACTGCACGAATAGGCTGCTGAATCGAGAAAGAGCCCCACTTCCCAAGTAACTGGCTTTTATACCCGATACGTTTTAGTGTTGCCAGTTTAAAAACATTAAAAGGTGCAAAATGGGTGTAAAATGCAGGAAACCTTACACTCGTCCATCCTGATAGCGTGTATGCCCTCATACACGTACCAGGTGGAACCTTACACTTGGCGAATTTAGGGCTCTCTCGTATCGGCAACTTATTTCTATTAAAAGTTTAACAATCAAGTCTGTATATAATGTAAATAAGAATTTAACAAAATTTGAACATTTCTAAGCGTATATGTTATATAACATTAGTATACATAATTTTCTTTATGATGATGTCTGAATCAAAACTTCAACTAAAATGATTTTCTTCAATATCCTTATAACCCGAAATAAAGGTACATTATATGCTTACTTATTGATACGTCTATAAATCAATGTATTTGTTCCAGTATTACATACCAGTTATTGTTATTATCTATCGGTTTATTTTACTATTAGAACATATTTCCTTATATACTATTAGTTTCATCAATACTTTATATAATAATATATCACCTATCCATTAATATTACATTCTACAAAAACTTATTCGTTGAGTAACCACGTTAAGCACTGATGTCAGGTCAAGTTCCGAGACGATACTTGATACTTGACCTGAAACAACACAAAACATGGTTAGTCACACGACATGATAAATAAAAATTTAAAAATATATAAATTATAATTGTACAATAATAATTATGACAATCGATTATTATGAAATAGTATAACGTGAAAAATAAGTTAAAACATGCTATATATATATATATATACCTAAGCTATCTACTCAGAAACAATATCATCGTCATCTGCATCATCCATAGCATCATCATCGACACTATTCTCATCATCATCAATTTCTAGTGAGGCCACATGAATCCACGGTTGCATGCGGTCTGCAGCAACGACCGTTTTTCGTTTGTTCCTCATACTTTCAAATCCCGCAATTGGAGCAATTTTATAACGATCGTTACCCAAAGCCTTTTCAACCCTAAAGGGGCCTTCATATGACGGTAAAAGTTTCGTGCTTTTACCGTCGTTTTGGAAAGCGACTTTAGTAATTTTGATCAAATCCCCTTTGTTATAAATTCGGGCAGGTCGTCTACCTTGGTCATAATATCGCTTTTGTGATTTCTGGGCATTATCAATATTTTGTTTTGCCTCAGTACGAATAGCAGACAGATTTGAAACTTCACGAGTTTCCCCTGTTATTTCGTTTAGGGCCGGGTTTACTTCACTTTTCATCACTGTACCGAACATTACCTCGGCTGGAGTCCTACCTATAGTCTTTTGTAGGGTATTATTTAAACCCCATTGAATCCTACCCAACTTATCATCCCAGTGCTTTTCATTATCCCTCAGGTTCTGAGCAGTTAGTGAATCGAGTATGGTCCTGTTATAACGTTCCACCTGCCCGTTAGATCTAGGACAGGCGACGGCGTTCAAAACATGCTTGATCCCTCGATCAAGGCAAAATCTTTTAAAAGCATTGGAAGTGAAACAGGAGCCCCGATCGCTTACTAACCGATCAGGATTCCTGAAAGTGTCAAAAATGTCCTCTAAAGCTCTTATTACGTTTTGCGCATTGGTATTTCGCACTGGCTTTATGAATAAGAACTTCGTAAATGAATCTAAAACCGTTAGTATGTGTGTAAATCCCCTCCTCGACTTTACAAAGGGTCCAAGGTGGTCGATGTGCAAGGTGTGAAACGGAACACTGACCTTCTCGATGGGATGTAATAGTCCTTCACGTTGGTTTGAGCTTTTTTTGGCATATGCGCAGTCTATGCAAGCACTTACGTACTTTTTCACGAATCTGGCCATTTTAGCAAACCAATAACTCTTTTTGATCCGTTCTAAAGTTTTCTCGAAACCAACGTGACCTATATCGTCGTGGTTCATCTTGCACAACTGCCACCTTGCACCCTTTGGAACAACCCATCTTAAACTTTCCTTGTCACCATCTATACATCTAAATAGCCTACCATCCTTTAGTACATAATTGTCCTTTATATATTCTAGTCCTTTTGGATCCAGGTCACTACTAACAATGTCACAGATTCTGCGCAATTCAGAATCACCCATTTGAAGGGTCTGTAGCCAATCATGATCATTGATGACCATTACGGAAGGGTAATGAACCGGATCGCAAGGCTCGGGGTCACTAACTGGGTTCCTGGACAGAGCGTCAACGTGGCTCATTTTTGAGCCCGCTCTGTACTCCACAGAGCATTCAAATTCTTGCAATGCCAGCCACCAGCGAGCAATCCTAGGGATAAGATCGCGCTTTTCGAAGGTGGAACGCAGCGCGTTGCAGTCAGAGATGACTTTAAATCTCTTCCCTAACAGAAAAACCCTGAATTTTTTTAGAGAACAAATAACAGCTAATGTTTCTAACTCGTATGCATGAAAGTTTTTCTCTTCGGGGCTTGTCTGGCGACTATAGTACGCTACTGGGTGGAATGCACCCTCGCTACCTTTCGGGCGCTGCAAAAGAATACCACCAATTCCTATCCTACTAGCGTCCGTGTGGAGTTCTGTTTCTGCTAGGGGGTCGTAAATGGCGAGCACAGGTCGGTTTAAGAGTTTAGCTTTTAAAACTGTGAATGACTTTTCCTGATCGCTCGACCACTCCCATACAGCATTTTTCTTGAGCAGTTTTGTCAGTGGGTGTGCCAATTGGGCAAAGGAATAAATAAACTTTCTAAAATAACTAACAAGGCCTAAGAATTGGCGTACGCCATGAACGTTTTCGGGACGAGGGAAATTTTCTACGGATTGGATTTTGGTTTTCCCTGGCCTCATCCCTTCCGAGCTAATTTCGTAGCCTAAGTAATCTATTTGATTTTTCAGAAAACTACATTTTGCCAAATTTAGTTTGAGGTTAGCCCGTTGAAGCAATCCAAGGATCTCCTCTAGCCTGTCCATACATTCGGCGGGCGTTTTGCCAAAAATCAACAAGTCGTCTATATAAACGGTAGCCTTATCAAACCGAGCTGGTCCCAGGACATGGTTCATCATACGCTGAAAGACAGCGGGTGCATTTGCCAAGCCGAACGGCATACGATTATACTCGTATTGCCCGTCCGGCGTGACAAACGCTGTCAAGTGCTTACTACCCTCCGCAATTGGTACTTGATAGTATCCGGACATTAAGTCCAGTGTTATGAACCATGCCTGTCCCGACAACCTCGAGATCTCATCCTCAATCACGGGGATTGGATATCTTTCCTTCACAGTGATCGAGTTGAGCAGTCGGAAATCAACACACAACCGCATGTTTCCATCTTTTTTTCTAACCAGTATGATTGGACTAGAATAATTTGACGTGGATTCCCTAATGATGCCCGCCTGTAACATCTCATCTATCATTACTCGTACCCTTTCGCGTTCATGGTAAGAGAGACGGTAGGGTCTGTATAATACAGGTTTCTGACTGTTCAACTATATCTTCATTTCTGTCACATTTGTGCATCCTAATTCGGTCAAATCATATGCAAAGCAATTCTCATAACGGCGAAGTAGATTTATTAATTTGGCCCTATCGTCATCAGATACCAAATCACCTAAGTGTACCTGGTTCTCATCAAGCGGCTTGCTTAAAGGCACATCAGGTTGCGAAACAGCCATGGAGTCTTCTAAGTTTGCGAGTCTGTAAATCAAATCTACTCTTTCCGCGAGAGAAAATACAAAATTTTCGTCTAGACTGCACGGCACTGAACAGGGAGTTACCATCACGAAAATATTCCATTTTTCACTTCATACGCGCCTCCAGATACTACATACTGCCTGTTTGGTTTCCCAACGATTTTAGTCTGTAATACAATACTCCCAGTGAATTGTACTTCCGTTGCGGCCCTGACACTAGCTACCCCAAACAATGTATTGTGAGCTACCATCCTTACTCTCTGCAGCCTGCTATCATCATCATCTAAACTAATATCTGGAACCTCAGTACCTATGTGTAAAAACTGTAATCTATGGATATCTTTGTATACCACTATGTGGGGTTGTTCGGAGTAACTCTGACCAATTAGCATCGGTTTTTCTAACAAGTGATCGTCAACAACCCTACATAAAACTGTGGCACTTACATCATCGATAGCTAAAGTCAGCTTTGCTGAGCCTACAGATTTCACTAAATTATCTCCGAAACCCTTCGTTGATGTTGGAATGTAATTATGGTCAAGGCCAAGCTTCCCGAGACTTGATTGCCTTATAAGAGTCACCTCACTCCCAAGATCAACAAAGGCCTCGAGAGGCACCCCTTCTACTCGTACTACCTTTATAAACTTATTATTTAAATTTGAAGATGAAATTCGCATAGTTTTCGCTACTGACGCCTCCTTATCTACCCCTACACCCTGTTTTAAACGACATTGTTCAGTTTTGTGACCGACTTTATTACAATGACTGCATTTGATTTGAGGTTTGGGGCATCTTGCGTATGGATGTCCCTTCTCTTTGCAGTTGAAACAGTATAAACTCGTATTAGACCCAGGGTTGAGTTTGCTATTGGACTTATCTTCGCTAGTACCCCCACTCTTGAGTGCCTGGTGATTGGCAAAACCCTGCTTGTTGTTGCTGAGCAAAAACTTGAGCAACTGTTCAGGTTCCTCACATCTCAACGCCAAAGCACTAGATCGTATCGTCCTATCGTTAATGCCATGAATGATGCAGTCTACTGCTCTCCTACCGGTAATTTCACATTGATTTAAAAGTGTTAATTTTTCATAAAAGTAATTCTCAATCAATTCGTTAGACCCACATCTTCGCTTCAACATATCTTCTAAGATCTGTCCGTAGTTCTGTTCACACGGGAATGCATTCAACAACTTAGTCTGCCATTCATCCCATGTGAACAGAATGGAACTAAGGCTCTCATACCAGGTCTTAGCTAATCCTGATAGTTTTTGCATAGCGAAGTGAACAGTCGTCCTCTCATCCCAGCCTTAAACCGTCTTGCATTGATTCACCTTGTTAAGCCAAATATCCATTCGTTGATTTTTTTCTGACGGATTAAATTCGGGAATGATATTTTTATTGTTCATCGATGACGTGATCAGGTTAGATGGCTGTGATGGTAGAACATCTTTAATACTTTTTATAATTTGGACAACGTCTTTAGAAGAAAAAGAAGGGCTACATGACCTGGTTTCATGATGACTTCTCCTGTAGTCCCGACCCATCTCGTAGTTCACCTCAGGCACCCGGCTGCGACTACGATCACCACCGCGGCTACGGTCCCTGCATCTACGGCTCATGCGGCTACGGCTCCTGCGGCTACGGCTCCTGCGGCTGCGGCTGCTGCGGCTACGGCTCCTGCAGCTACGGCTTCTGCGGCTACAGCTCCTGCGTCTCTCGCTCCGCTGTTGTCGTCGCCCATCGTCACGTGACTTTTGAAGATCCATCTCCAACAAGCGAACTCTCTCTTGTTCGTGCTTTAAAGCCAATTCTAGTAGACGAACGCGGCTCCTACTCTGGCTTCGGCTATTTCTATGCGCACTTTTTCTACTGTGACTGCGTCTCGAGCGTGACCGATTTGGCCGAGGAGTGGATATACTTCGAGGCTCGTTTTCATCTCCCTCCATTTTCTAAAACTCACAGCATAAAATTGTTTCGATTAGTATAGTTGATAAATAATCATTGCGAAACATTGCAAGATTAAAGAAAAACCAACAAAATCGAATATTCTTAAATATCTCGAAAACGATGCAAGTTAGAGCAAAAATAACTAGATTTTGACCCCCTTTTATAAACCCCGTATACTATTTCAGTACCTTCCAAAATAACCCATATACCATGGGTTCATGCGTGGGGTTCCCATGATTTTCCATGAATCTATCAAATGGTATTTCTAGACATAATAAAGGTATATAGAATCGTTTTCATTGTAATCTTGACTCGTTTTAAGTGGCATCCTGAATATCCTATAAAATAAAGATGTTTTTTTTTTTTAATATTCTATTCTATTCTATTTTTACCACGTGTCCTTCAACCGACCACGTGTTCTCAGCCCGGCCACGTGTCCTTCAGCCCGGCCACGTGTCCTTCAGCCCGACCACGTGTCCAGCTAAACGTCCAAAAAAAACTGATCAAGTACGATCATAAGGCAAATAGCTCCCTTATTTTTTTTCTTTAGGGTTTTTAAATATAAGAAAAACAAATACAAGGGGAAATAAAATAACGTAGGCGTGTACTTACAGTATCCGGTTTCCTGATCCCACTTCTGAGATATAGGATATCTCAGAAATGAAACCACTCAGTTGTTCCAACTTTTATTCCTCCAAACTTATTAGGGTCGAAACTGATTGTCAAAACTTATTGGTTCCAAACTTATTAGATCACTTCAAAACTTATTTAATCAAATCCAAACTTATTAAATTAGCTCCAAACTTATTAAATCAATTCTAAACTTATTAAAACTCCACACTTATAAAATTAGTCCAAACTTATTAAAATGACTCTAAGGTGACTGCACGAATAGGCTGCTGAATCGAGAAAGAGCCCCACTTCCCAAGTAACTGGCTTTTATACCCGATACGTTTTAGTGTTGCCAGTTTAAAAACATTAAAAGGTGCAAAATGGGTGTAAAATGCAGGAAACCTTACACTACAGCGGGTGAATTGGAAGCGGAGCCGACGCAGCAATTGTCAAATCAATCTCAGACTGCTTTGTTATCAAATTCCACAGCTTCACATATCTCTCTTGATCAGATAGCAACACTAATACAGCAAGATGAGACTTGATTTCAAACTTGAAAACATCCGTTCATGTTTAACTAAAGAAATTAAGCAAGAATTCCACGAGGCCGTAAATAAATTGCAGGTCGATTTTAAACAAACTCTGGAATTATTGTGTACCGAAATGCAAGACGCTAAGAGCGACATTCAACACCTTCGTGAACGAGTACAGTCATTGGAATGCGACAACGAAATACTTACGAGTCAAATTAGTCAAATAAAATCAGAAAAAAAAACTGCACCAGACGTAACTGTTTTTCACGACACTATTAACGAACTGAAAGCACAAATTGAAGAGAGGGACCAGCAGTCGCTGTCGGCAGACATCCAAATATCTGGCATTCCTGAACTCCCTGGTGATCCAATCATGCATATAGTAACCGCTAGCGCGGCTAAGTTGGGTGTCACTCTGAACGAGTGCGACATTGTGTTTGCGGAGCGAGTTGGATCGAGGCGACGTGAAGCGGCTGGCAGCGGCGGTGCGGGGGCCGGGGGCAGCCTCCCGGCAGAGCGCCCGCGCCTTATTGCAGTGCGCCTGACCCGCCGCACTCTCCGGGACCAGCTCCTGCAAGCTGCGCGCGTGCGCCGCACTATTACCACAGCTGACATGAACCTTCCACAGCATACTCCAGCCACTATTTATGTAAATGAAAGGCTCACTAAAAACAATCGCGTGTTATTTGGCAAAACGCGTGAAGCGGCTCTGGCCCGTGGTTGGAAAGTGTGGACGCGTCAAGGTCGTATCTACACTACACATCCCGATTCATTATCACCTCCCAAGCTGATTAGAAATGAAAAAGTTTTAGAAAGTATTTTTGGTGTGGATAGCGTTATTAATCCTAAATAAATATACTATTAATTTTGTTCATAATTTTGACTTAAACTTTTTGACAACTATCGACGATCTTTCTTATTCTTTGAGTGGATGTTTGATTTCTCATTATTTTTTGGTAACTTCTAAACTAAGTAGGATACTGTCAATAATTACCGACCGATCTCAATAATTACCAATAATTACCAATAATGACGTCAATAATTACCGACCGATCTCAGTACTTTCTTCTATCTCAAAAGTAATTGAAAAATTAATAAACTCCCGACTAATTAATTTTCTCGATAGTAAAAATATTCTGTCTAATAATCAATATGGCTTCAGGAAAAATCGTTCCACAGAAGATGCAGTATCAGCCTTGACTGAATTAATTGTTGATGAAGTCGATAAAGAAAGGAAATGTCTTACAGTATTTTTGGATCTGAAGAAGGCCTTTGACACGGTGTCTCTTCCCACTCTTGTGCATAAACTAGAATGTATTGGCATTCGTGGGTTACAGCTAGATTTAATGATAAGTTACTTGTTTGGACGTACACAGCGAGTAAAGATCGGTGATCATTACAGTATGGAATCAGAAATTAGTTTTGGTGTACCGCAGGGTAGTGTGCTTGGCCCAACACTCTTCTTGATATATATTAACGATTTAACTAACCTGAGCATTGATAGTGGAAAGGTCTTCTCATATGCCGACGATACTGCCATTGTTTTTACTAACGAAACATGGGATTTGGTATTCAAGCAAACTGAAGCTGGGCTTTTAATAATCTCTAAGTGGCTAAAAGACAATCTACTTACCCTTAACATCAGTAAATCTAACTATTTATGTTTTACAATTAATAAAAGTACACAACCTTGCAGCAGCATGTCACTCAAAATACATGAATGTGGTAATATATCAGATACTCATTGTGCATGTGCACCACTGGAGAAACTTTCAAACATAAAGTATTTGGGGGTAGTGTTGGACCAGCACCTATCATGGCATCATCATATAGAGTATGTAAACAATCGTTTACATTACGTCATATTGCCCCACCTAAACTTTTAAATAGAATTTATATCACACTGGCACAATCAGTTATATGTTATTGTATCACGATCTGGGGAGGTGCTACAAAAACAAAATTTTTGGAAGTGGAAAGAGGACAGCGTTCTCTCTTGAAGGTGATGTATTTTAAACCTTACAGATTTCCAACAGCGGATCTTTATAAAATTGCTGATGTGTTAACGATACGACAAATATTCATTTTATTGGCAACATTAAAACTGTATAAAACTTTACAGTATGACCATACACTAACTAATAAGAGAAGACAGGACCATATAGTTAATATAGGTCTGTGTAGGTCTGTATTTGCACAACGTCAATTTAATACACAGTCGAAACACTTTTATAATCAACTAAATGGCATACTTAACATCTACAGTTTAAATAACTACGACTGTAAGTCGAAAATCACGGAGTGGCTAAAAACTAAGGACTATTTTCAAGATGGCGGATCCAAGATGGCGGCCGAAAATGAAGTTGCTCAGATCCGGACAACAATCGGTATCTGGGGGGTTTGGGGGTAGAAAATTCCGAATATCGGGTCAGTTTTTCGATTCCACCATTTTCCAAGATGGCCGCCATACAAGAAGTGGTGAGGCGAGGCCGCCGGCCGAGCCGAACCACGACGCCACGGTGCGAGGCGAGGCCGTAGGCCGAGGCGAGCTACGTAAAAGGCGAGGCCGAAGGCCGAGCTCCGCGTAGGGCGTAGCCCGGAGCGTCCCCCTCCAAAATCCAAGATGGCCGCCATACAAGTTTAGATTCTAAAGGTGAGGCGAGGTCGAAGACCGAGCCGAACGCGCGAGACGAGGCCGAAGGCCAAACTCCGCGTAGGGCGAAGCCCGGAGCGTCCCCCCCCCAATCAAAGATGGCCGCCATACAAGTTTAGATTCTAAAAGTGAGGCGAGGTCGAAGACCGAGCCGAAGGCCGAGGCGAGCCGCGTACAGGGTGAGGCCGAAGGCCGAACTCCGCGTAGGGCGAAGCCCGGAGCGTCCCCCCCCAATCAAATATGGCCGCCATACAAGTTTAGATTTTAAAGGTGAGGCGAGGTCGCAGACCGAGCCGAACGCGCGAGCCGAGGCCGTAGGCCGAGGCGAGCTGCGTATAGGGCGAGGCCGAAGGCCGAGCTCCGCGTAGGGCGAAGCCCGAAGCGTCACCAAGCATATTACCAGCCGACCGCCATCATACCGACATGGGTGTCGTTTAATAGGTTTTCAGGGGTGCTGATTTCGAAAATGACATCCATTTTGAAATCCAAGATGGCGGACATGGATTTTTTGGAAAATACCGTCATGGGTGTCGTTTAATAGGTTTTCGGGGGTGCTGATTCCGAAAATGACATACGTTTTGAAATCCAATATGGCGGACATACATTTTTTGAAAAATATCGTCATGGGTGTCGTTTTTTGGGTATTCAGGGGTGCTGATTAAGAAAATTACATCCATTTTTAAATCCAAGATGGCGGCCGTGAAAAACAAAAAAAAATTTTAAACTTTTTTAAAATTTATAAAGAAAGGCACAACCGCCTCGCGACCTGCTTTAGCAGGTCGCGCACCACGCGAAACCTAGTTATTTTATTATATAAAGCTACAATACCACTGACTGACTGACTGACTGACTGGGTGACAGAATTGTTCTCCCAGATGGAGCGGCGGGAGGTGAAAACTTTGTATGGGAGGTGTGGAGTGGGTGACGCGGAGGGTACGGGAAAACCTCGAGATCCTCGGATCCACCTTCTCATCAGGTGGCGACCCATCTTCCCGGGCGAACCGTTGCAGATGGAGCGGTGGCGCTCGATCAAAGGTCGACCCACACCCTGGTCGAATTCTACCGGTGACGTCATTTTTTCGATTTTCGCAAAAACAAGATGGCCGCTATACAAAATGATTATTGCTGTATCTCCGGAACCGTTTGACATAAGTGGGGTGTGCTCGAACAAATGTTTTACAGAGGGGTGAGAGGCAGGTGGCTGTCAAATTTTTTTTTCAAGATGGCGGATCCAAGATGGCGGCCGGAAATGAAGTTGCTCCCATCCGGACGAAAATCGGTATCTGGGGGGTTTGGGGGACGAAAATTCCGAATATCGGGTCAATTTTTCGATTCCACCATTTTCCAAGATGGCCGCCATACAAGGAGTGGTGAGGCGAGGCCGCAGGCCGAAGCGAACCACGACGCCACGCCGCGAGGCGAGGCCGTAGGCCGAGGCGAGCTGCGTAAAAGGCGAGGCCGAAGGCCGAGCTCCACGCAGGGCGTAGCCCGGAGCGTCACCCCCCCCCCACATCCAAGATGGCCGCCATACAAGTTTAGATTCTAAAGGTGAGGCGAGGTCGAAGACCGAGCCGAACGCGCGAGGCGAGGCCGAAGGCCGAGGCGAGCCGCGTATAGGGTGAGGCCGAAGGCCGAACTCCGCGTAGGGCGAAGCCCGGAGCGTCCCCCCCCCCAATTCTAGATGGCGGCAAGTTTAGATTCCAAAGGTGAGGCGAGGCCGAAGGCCGAGGCGAGCCGCGTATAGGGTGAGGCCGAAGGCCGAACTCCGCGTAGGGCGAAGCCCGGAGCGTCCCCCCCCCAATCAAAGATGGCCGCCATACAAGTTTAGATTTTTAAGGTGAGGCGAGGTCGCAGACCGAGCCGAACGCGCGAGCCGGGGCCGTAGGCCGAGGCGAGCTGCGTATAGGGCGAGGCCGAAGGCCGAGCTCCGCGTAGGGCGAAGCCCGAAGCGTCACCAAGCATATTACCAGCCGACCGCCATCATACCGACATGGGTGTCGTTTAATAGGTTTTCAGGGGTGCTGATTTCGAAAATGACATCCATTTTGAAATCCAAGATGGCGGACATGGATTTTTTGGAAAATACCGTCATGGGTGTCGTTTAATAGGTTTTCGGGGGTGCTGATTCCGAAAATGACATACGTTTTGAAATCCAATATGGCGGACATACATTTTTTGAAAAATATCGTCATGGGTGTCGTTTTTTGGGTATTCAGGGGTGCTGATTAAGAAAATTACATCCATTTTTAAATCCAAGATGGCGGCCGTGAAAAACAAAAAAAAATTTTAAACTTTTTTAAAATTTATAAAGAAAGGCACAACCGCCTCGCGACCTGCTTTAGCAGGTCGCGCACCACGCGAAACCTAGTTATTATATTATATAAAGCTACAATACCACTCACTCACTGACTGACTGACTGGGTGACAGAATTGTTCTCCCAGATGGAGCGGCGGGAGGTGAAAACTTTGTATGGGGGATGTGGAGAGGGTGACGCGGAAGGTACGGGAAAACCTCGAGATCCTCGGATCCACCTTCTCATCAGGTGGCGACCCACCTTCCCGGGCGAACCGTTGCAGATGGAGCGGTGGCGCTCGAACTAAGGTCGACCCACACCCTGGTCGAATTCTACCGGTGACGTCATTTTTTCGATTTTCGCAAAAACAAGATGGCCGCCATACGAAATGTTCATTGCTGTATCTCCGGATTCGTTTGACATAAGTGGAGTGTGCTCGAACAAATGTTTTACAGGGGGGTGGGGGGCAGCTGGCTGTCAAAATTTTTTTTCAAGATGGCGGATCCAAGATGGCGGCCGGAAATGAAGTTGCTCCGATCCGGACGAAAATCGGTATCTGGAGGGTTTGGGGGTCGAAGATTCCGAATATCGGGTCAGTTTTTCGATTCCACCATTTTCCAAGATGGCCGCCATACAAGGAGTGGTGAGGCGAGGCCGCAGGCCGAGCCGAACCACGACGTCACTCCGCGAGGCGAGGCCGTAGGCCGAGGCGAGCTGCGTAAAAGGCGAGGCCGAAGGCCGAGCTCCACGCAGGGCGTAGCCCGGAGCGTCTTCCCCCCAAATCCAAGATGGCCGCCATACAAGTTTAGATTCTAAAGGTGAGGCGAGGTCGAAGACCGAGCCGAACGCGCGAGACGAGGCCGAAGGCCGAGGCGAGCCGCGTATAGGGTGAGGCCGAAGGCCGATTTCCGCGTAGGGCGAAGCCCGGAGCGGCCCCCCCCCAATCAAAGATGGCCGCCATACAAGTTTAGATTCTAAAGGTGAGGCGAGGTCGAAGACCGAGCCGAACGCGCGAGGCGAGGCCGAAGGCCGAGGCGAGCCGCGTATAGGGTGAGGCCGAAGGCCGAACTCCGCGTAGGGCGAAGCCCGGAGCGTCCCCCCCCAATCAAAGATGGCCGCCATACAAGTTTAGATTTTTAAGGTGAGGCGAGGTCGCAGACCGAGCCGAACGCGCGAGCCGAGGCCGTAGGCCGAGGCGAGCTGCGTATAGGGCGAGGCCGAAGGCCGAGCTCCGCGTAGGGCGAAGCCCGAAGCGTCACCAAGCATATTACCAGCCGACCGCCATCATACCGACATGGGTGTCGTTTAATAGGTTCTTAGGGGTGCTGATTTCGAAAATGACATACATACAAAATGTTTATTGTTATACAAAATGTTTATTGCTGTATCTCCGGACCCGTTTGACATAAGTGGGGTGTGCTCCAACAAATGTTTTACAAGGGGGTGGGATGCAGCTGGCTGTCAAATTTTTTTTTCAAGATGGCGGATCGAAGATGGCGGCCGGAAATGAAGTTGCTCCGATCCGGACGAAAATCGGTATCTGGGGGGTTTGGGGGACGAAGATTCCGAATATCGGGTCAGTTTTTCGATTCCACCATTTTCCAAGATGGCCGGCATACAAGGAGTGGTGAGGCGAGGCCGCAGGCCGAGCCGAACCACGACGCCACGCCGCGAGGCGAGGCCGTAGGCCGAGGCGAGCTGCGTAAAAGGCGAGGCCGAAGGCCGAGCTCCGCGCAGGGCGTAGCCCGGAGCGTTCCCCCCCCCAAATCCAAGATGGTCGCCAGACAAGTTTAAATTCTAAAGGTGAGGCGAGGTCGAAGAACGAGCCGAACGCGCGAGACGAGGCCGAAGGCCGAGGCAAGCCGCGTATAGGGTGAGGCCGAAGGCCGAACTCCGCTTAGGGCGAAGCCCGGAGCGTCCCCCCCCCAATCAAAGATGGCCGCCATACAAGTTTAGATTTTTAAGGTGAGGCGAGGCCGAAGGCCGAGCTGAGCCGCGCATAGTGTGAGGCCGAAGGCCGAGCTCCGCGTAGGGCGAAGCCCGGAGCGTCCCCCCCCCCCCCAATTCTAGACGGCAGCAAGTTTAGATTCTAAAGGTGAGGCGAGGCCGAAGGCCGAGGCGAGCCGCGTATAGGGTGAGGCCGAAGGCCGAACTCCGCGTAGGGCGAAGCCCGGAGCGTCCCCCCCCAATCAAAGATGGCCGCCATACAAGTTTAGAATTTTAAGGTGAGGCGAGGTCGCAGACCGAGCCGAAAGCGCGAGCCGAGGCCGTAGGCCAAGGCGAGCTGCGTATAGGGCGAGGCCGAAGGCCGAGCTCCGCGTAGGGCGAAGCCCGAAGCGTCACCAAGCATATTACCAGCCGACCGCCATCATAACGACATGGGTGTTGTTTAATAGGTTTTCAGGGGTGCTGATTTCGAAAATGACATCAATTTTAAAGTCCAAGATGGCGGACATGGATTTTTTGGAAAATACCATCATAAGTGTCGTTTAATAGGTTTTCGGGGGTGCTGATTCCGAAAATGACATACGTTTTGAAATCCAAGATGGCGGACATAAATTTTTTGCAAAATATCGTCATGGGTGTCGTTTTTTAGGTATTCTGGGGTGCTGATAAAGAAAATAACATCCATTTTTAAATCCAAGATGGCGGCCGTAAAAAACAAAAAAAATATTCAAAACTTTTTTTAAATTTATAAAAAAAGGCACAACTGCCTCGCGACCTGCTTTAGCAGGTCGCGCACCACGCGAAACCTAGTTTATATATTATATAAAGCTACATTACCACTCACTCACTGACTGGGTGATTGACATAATTGTTCTCCCAGAAGGAGGGTCGGGAGGTGAAAATGATGTATGAGGGGTGTGGTCAGAATTTTCCGTCAAGTATGGGAAAACCTCGACATCTTCGGATTCTTCTCCTCATCAGGTCGCGACCCACCTTCCTGGGCGAACCGTTGGAGTTGGACCGGTGGTACTCGAACAAAAGTCGACCGGCACCCTGGTCAAAGTCTAACGGTAACATTTTTTTTTCGATTTTCAAAAAAACAAGATGGCCGCCATACAAAAGTGATATTTCGGTATATCCTCCGATTCGGACCAAATTCGGTATCCAGGGGTTTTTGGGGTCGCTTAATCCGAATATCTAAAAAGATTTTCGATTTCGCCATTTTCCAAGATGGCCGCCAAACAAGGAGTGGTGAGGCGAGGCCGAAGGCAGAGCCGAACCACGACGCGCCGCGAGGCGAGGCCGCAGGCCGAGAAGAGCTGCGTATAAGGCGAGGCCGAAGGCCGAACTCCGCGTAGGGCGAAGCCCGGAGCGTCCTCCCCCCCCCAATCCAAGATGGCCACCATTTAAGTTTAGATTCTAAAGGTGAGGCGAGGTCGTAGACCGAGCCGAATGAGCGAGGCAAGGCCGAAGGCCAAGCCGAGCTGCGTATAGGGCGAGGCCGAAGGCCGAGCTCCGCGTAGGGCGAAGCCCGAAGCGTCACCAAGCATCTTACCGGCCGACCGCAATCCGAAAATTTCATATCCGCCATCTTGGATTTTAGTTGGGGCAATCGTGACGCGAAGGGCCAAGCCCGGAGCGTCTCGATTCTCCCCACCAAAAATCCAAGATGGCGGATATGAAATTTTCGGGCATACCGACATGGGTGTCGTTTAATAGGTTTTCGGGGGTGCTGATTCCGAAAATGATATCCATTTTGAAATCCAAGATGGCGGACATGCATTTTTCTCAAAAACCGTCATAGGTGTCGTTTAATACGTTTTCTGGGGTGCTGATTGCGAAAATGACATCTATTTTTAAATCCAAGATGGCAGACATGCAGTTTAAAAAAAATCTGTCATGGGTGTCGTTTAATAGGTTTTCGGGGATGCTTAATACGAAACTTACATTCAATTTGAAATCCAAGATGGCGGTCGTGACAAACCAAAAAAAGTATGAACGCCTTTTTGACCCTACAAATAGGGTAGCACAACCGCCTCGCGGCCTGCTTTAGCAGGTCGCGCACCACGCGAAACCTAGTTATTATACTATATAAAGCTACATTACCACTCACTGACTGACTGACTGACTGACTGATTGACATAATTGTTCTCCCAGAAGGAGTGTCGGGAGGTGAAAATGATGTATGAGGGGTGTGGTCAGAAATTTCCGTCGAGTATGGGAAAACCTCGAAATTTTCGGATTCTTCTTCTCATCAGGTCGCGACCCACCTTCCCGGGCGAACCGTTGGAGTTGGAACGGTGGTACTCGAACAAAGGTCGACCATCACCCTGGTCAAAGTCTAACGGTAACAATTTTTTTTCGATTTTCAAAAAAACAAGATGGCCGCCATACAAAATTGATATTTTGGTATATCCTCCGATTCAGACCAAATTCGGTATCCAGGGGTTTTTGGGGTCGCTCAATCCGAATATCTAAAAAGATTTTCAATTTCGCCATTTTCCAAGATGGCCGCCATACAAGGAGTGGTGAGGCGAGGCCGAAGGCCGAGCAAAACCACGACGCGCCGCGAGGCGAGGCCGCAGGCCGAGGCGAGCTGCATATAAGGCGAGGCCGAAGGCCGAGCTCCGCGTAGAGCGAAGCCCGAAGCGTCCCCCCCCCCAATCCAAGACGGCCGACATTTAAGTTTAGATTCTAAAGGTGAGGCGAAGTCGTAGACCGAGCCGAACGCGCAAGGCAAGGCCGAAGGCCGAACGCGCAAGGCAAGGCCGAAGGCCGAGCCGAGCTGCGTATAGGGCGAGGCCGAAGGCCGAGCTCCGCGTAGGGCGAAGCCCGAAGCGTCACCAAGCATCTTACCGGCCGACCGCAATCCGAAAATTTCATATCCGCCATCTTGGATTTTAGTTGGGGGAATCGTGACGCGAAGGGCGAAGCCCGGAGCGTCTCGATTCTCCCCACCAAAAATCCAAGATGGCGGATATGAAATTTTTGGGCATGCCGACATGGGTGTCGTTTAATAGGTTTTCGGGGGTGCTGATTCCGAAAATGACATCCATTTTGAAATCCAAGATGGCGGACATGAATTTTTTGTAAAAAACCATCATGGATGTCGTTTAATGCGTTTTCTGGGGTGCTGATTGCGAAAATGACATCTATTTTGAAATCCAAGATGGCGGACATGGATTTTTTGGAAAATACCGTCATGGGTGTCGTTTAATAGGTTTTCGGGGATGCTTAATACGAAACTTACATTCAATTTGAAATCCAAGATGGCGGTCGTGACAAACCAAAAAAAGTATGAACGCCTTTTTGACCCTACAAATAGGGTAGCACAACCGCCCCGCGGCCTGCTTTAGCAGGTCGCGCACCACGCGAAACCTAGTTATACTATATAAAGCTACATTACCACTCACTCTCTGACTGACTGACTGGGTGATTGACATAATTGTTCTCCCAGAAGGAGGGTCGGGAGGTGAAATTGATGTATGGGGGATGTGGCCAAAATTTTCCGTCGAGTATGGGAAAACCTCGACATCTTTGTTTTCTCCTCCTCATCAGGTCACGACCCACCTTCCCGGGCGAACCGTTAGACTTGGACCGGTAGTGCTCAAACAAAGGTCAACCGGCACCCTGGTCGAAGTCTAACGGTAACAATTTTTTTTCGATTAAAAAAAAACAAGATAGCCGCCATACAAAATTGATATTTTGGTATATCCTCCGATTCGGACCAAATTCGGTATCCAGGGGTTTTTGGGGTCGCTGAATCCGAATATCTAAAAAGATTTTCGAATTCGCCATTTTCAAAGACGGCCGCAATACAAGGAGTGGCGATGCCGAAGGCCGAGC
This sequence comes from Aproaerema taeniolella, assembly GCA_949987775.1. Taxonomy (NCBI): domain Eukaryota; kingdom Metazoa; phylum Arthropoda; class Insecta; order Lepidoptera; family Gelechiidae; genus Aproaerema; species Aproaerema taeniolella. Next base: position 32,537 of record CATLJT010000202.1, read on the forward strand.
CGAACCACGACGCGCCGCGAGGCGAGGCCGCAGGCCGAGGCGAGCTAAGTATAAGGTGAGGCCGAAGGCCGAGCTCCGCGTAGGGCGAAGCCTGAAGCGTCCTCTCCCCCCCAATCCAAGATGGCCGCCATTTAAATTTCGATTCTAAAGGTGAGGCGAGGCCGAAGGCCGAGCCGAGCTTCGTATAGGGCGAGGCCGAAGGCCGAGCTCCGCGTAGGGCAAAGCCCGAAGCGTCACCAAGCATCTTACCGGCCGACCGCAATTCGAAAATTTCATATCCGCCATCTTGGATTTTAGTTGGGGAAATCGTGCCGCGAAGGGCGAAGCCCGGAGCGTCTCGATTCTCCCCACCAAAAATCCAAGATGGCGGATTTGAAATTTTCGGGCATACCGACATGGGTGTCGTTTAATAGGTTTTCGGGGGTGCTGATTCCGAAAATGATATCCATTTTGAAATCCAAGATTGCGGACATGCCTTTTTCTCAAAAACCGTCATGGGTGTCGTTTAATACGTTTTCTGGGGTGCTGATTGCGAATATGACATCTATTTTTAAATCCAAGATGGCGGACATGCAGTTAAAAAAAATCTGTCATGGGTGTCGTTTAATAGGTTTTCGGGGATGCTGATTACGAAACTGACATCCATTTTGAAATCCAAGATGGCGGTCGTCACAATCCAAAAAAAGTATGAACGCCTTTTTGTCCCTACAAATAGGGTAGAACAACCGCCTCGCGGCCTGCTTTAGCAGGTCGCGCACCACGCGAAACCTAGTTATTATACTATATAAAGCTACATTACCACTCACTGACTCACTGGGTGACAGAATTGTTCTCCCAGATGGAGCGGCGGGAGGTGAAAACTTTGTATGGGGGGTGTGGAGAGGGTGGTGCGGAGGGTACGGAAAAACCTCGAGATCCTCGGATCCACCTGCTCATCAGGTGGCGACCCACCTTCCCGGGCGAACCGTTGCAGATGGAGCGGTCGCGCTCGAACTAAGGTCGACCCACACCCTGGTCGAATTCTACCGGTGACGTCATTTTTTCGATTTTCGCAAAAACAAGATGGCCGCCATACAAAATGATTATTGCTGTATCTCCGGAACCGTTTGACATAAGTGGGGTATGATCGAACAAATGTTTCACAGGGGGGTGAGGGGCAGGTGGCTGTCAAATTTTTTTTTCAAGATGGCGGATCCAAGATGGCGGCCGGAAATGAAGTTGCTCCGATCCGGACGAAAATTGGTATCTGGCGGGTTTTGGAGTCGAAGATTCCGAATATCGGGTCAGTTTTTCGATTCCGCCATTTTTCAAGATGGCCGCCATTCAAGGAGTGGTGAGGCGAGGCCGCAGGCCGAGCCGAACCACGACGCCACGCCGCGAGGCGAGTTGCGTAGAAGGCGAGGCCGAAGGCCGAGCTCCGCGTAGGGTGTAGCCCAGAGCGTCCCCCCCCCAAATCTAAGATGGCCGCCATATAAGTTTAGATTCTAAAGGTGAGGCGAGGTCGAAGACCGAGCCGAACGCGCGAGGCGAGGCCGAAGGCCGAGCTGAGCCGCGCATAGTGTGAGGCCGAAGTTTAGATTCTAAAGTTTAGATTCTAAAGTGATTCTAAAAGTGAGGCGAGGCCGAAGGCCGAGGCGAGCTGCGTATAGGGTGAGGCCGAAGGCCGAACTCCGCGTAGGGCGAAGCCCGGAGCGGCCCCCCCCCAATCAAAGATGGCCGCCATACAAGTTTAGATTCTAAAGGTGAGGCGAGGTCGAAGACCGAGCCGAACGCGCGAGGCGAGGCCGAAGGCCGAGGCGAGCCGCGTACAGGGTGAGGCCGAAGGCCGGAGCGTCCCCCCCCCAATCAAAGATGGCCGCCATACAAGTTTAGTTTTTTAAGGTGAGGCGAGGTCGCAGACCGAGCCGAACGCGCGAGCCGAGGCCGTAGGCCGAGGCGAGCTGCGTATAGGGCGAGGCCGAAGGCCGAGCTCCGCGTAGGGCGAAGCCCGAAGCGTCACCAAGCATATTTCCAGCCGACCGCCATCATACCGACATGGGTGTCGTTTAATAGGTTTTCAGGGGTGCTGATTTCGAAAATGACATCCATTTTGAAATTCAAGATGGCGGACATGGATTTTTTGGAAAATACCGTCATGGGTGTCCTTTAATAGGTTTTCGGGGGTGCTGATTCCGAAAATGACATACTTTTTGAAATCCAAGATGGCGGACATAAATTTTTTGCTAAATATCGTCATGGGTGTCGTTTTTTGGTTATTCAGGGGTGCTGTTTAAGAAAATAACATCAATTTTTAAATCCAAGATGGCGGCCGTGAAAAACAAAAAAAAATTAAAAAACTTTTTTAAAATTTATAAAAAAAGGCACAACCGCCTCGCGACCTGCTTTAGCAGCTCGCGCACCACGCGAAACCTAG